>PQWD01004595.1:0-28463 GCA_019425675.1 Leucinodes orbonalis
ACTAGTAATTATGCAACTTAGTAGTATACAATTCAGAGCCCCCATACTACTACAACACTTCTACTACTATCTACTACTCTATTCTACTACTGTCGCCTTCCTACCGGGAGGGCTGAGGTTCAAATCCCGACACGTACCAATATATTTTCGAATTTTCGAAAAATATATGTACGTTATCCGACGCTCTTACGGTGAAGGAAAACATCGTGAGGAAACCTTCATGCACGCCTGAAGAAGATTCGAAGGTTGTGTGTGAAGTCGTCCAATCCGCACTGGGCCCGCGTGGACGACTAAGGCCTAATCACCCTATACGGGCAGGCTCGTGCCCCTCGGTGGGAACGTTAATGAGCTGATGATAATGCTACTACAACATAATCTTACTACCTACTGAATATATGGACGGAGGAAGGAATATTTTGAGCTACCGGAAATTTCACTCACTTGGCTTAACTTTACGCCAGTGTTCTGTGAAGCAGTGGTGTCTCTCTAGTTAAGTCGGCTTAATTGCACCGAAAATTACTTCCCCACAGTTTTACCAAGCTAATAGAACCTCAAAATTTCTTGAACATCCATCAGATATCTTGGACGATTGTTTACCGAACCAAAAGTCGCAATATTGGCGTTTAATATGAATAAATTCCTATACACCAAACAGGACACACATATTGTCAAAATAACTCATGCGCATTTAACGTGTACTCACTAACAAGCGTACCAACATAATGATGTCAGAGAAAATTAAAAAGCATTTGATTTTTTTTTCAAATAAAATAAACAAAGGGAGTGAGCACTAATTGGTAGGAGCATAAACTGAGCGATAGCAACGTGTCTACCTCCCTTGTCTCGCTAACTCAAAAATGCGTTACACAATAAAAAAGTTATGTACACCTACCAACAGAGGGCGTTGTCAGTACGTTTAGTAAACATCCTATCTAGGCAGTATCTGACCCTGTTAAATTTACTTTATATTCCGCTAACTTATAAATGCACAATTTCCTTACAAATACACCTTGAAAAGGTAATTTGCGAACTAGCAATAACAACTGCTACTTATATGTGTGACTTAAGTTGTTTTACCACTGTTGCAAATTTAGTGAATAATGAATGAATGATATGAATGCAATAATCATTACTTTCTATGGCTGAATTTACACGAGCAGAACATTAGCAAAGACTGCACCTGCAGTGGGAGTATAGGGGTTACTAAATCAAAGCCTTGATCTAAACACGAACAGTATCCTAATTGCCTAAATTTCTCTTGGAATATTGGAGTCCACAACTTTTCTCATCGAGCTTCTATCAGTGAAATTTCACTAGTTGTCGGGTCATCGATCCGGAGAGTCCACGCTACTCGCACTACATAAGTTACCAATAAAAAACGACGGCAGTACAAATTGCCACACGAACACATTATCGATAAAACATAATCAAATCACTTATTTCGAAAAGTTCGCCGGAAGTTATTTCCGCGGGGAGTAGGCAACAAATTATATCGAAGTATTTATGAGAAGTAGCGCACTGGTAACACAGTTGCTGGACTTTAATTCGAAAGTTGCAGGTGCTGTGCACACTTTAACCTACTGTTATATAGTCACAAATAATATAGTCCCCGTAAAGGAAGTGGCTTTTTAAAGGCATTGTGAAAATGTAAGTGATCGATGACGATAAGAGATTACTGGGCTACGGTTAAAAAGTATTAAAGTAGTAGTAAACATAACTTAGAGAAAATATTTTGACAACTCGATCTTAACTTTCATTGAAGGCAAATTCTGCAATTTTTTTGATTGCAGAATTTGTATCTAATAGGATATTTATAAAAGAAAATTTTTGAAATTAATTTTCATTTAGGAACTTATTAAAATAATGATTAAGAGGATCGGTGGCTCAATGGTGTGGACTGTCGCCTTCCTACCGGGAGGGCTGAGGTTCAAATCCCGACACGTACCAATGTGATTTCGAATTTCGAAAATATATGTACGTTATCCGACGCTCTTACGGTGAAGGAAAACATTGTGAGGAAACCTTCATGCACACCTGCCAAGAGATTCAAAGGTTGTGTGTGAAGTCGTCCAATTCGCACTGGGCGCGCGTGGACGACTTAGGCCTAATCACCCTATACGGGTAGGCTCGTTCCCCTCGGTGGGGACGTTTAATGAGCTGATGATGATGATTAACTATGTCTCACGGGTCGATGACTTTGTTGTAACTGTAAGTTTCTCTGTGACCACGATAACTGCAAAGTCACTAAAATTGGTTATGATTCAATCGAAATTGGCTTGTACTCGTAGCTGCATAGTATGCACAGAGCTCGTCCCGCCCGCGAGCTGACGCGTCATCGATCCGCAGTCGATTATTAATACGCGTATCTGTATGCACTCCGGTGGCACTGAGGTCTGTTTTAATTGAGACTTCTTCGAGTCAACAGATCAGACACAATCATCCTGGAATTTGGGTTTTTTAGTATATTTATTTCCCAAATCGAAATACTATAAATGGATGGAGTTTACTACTTTTTTTAATTTCGCGCCTTGAACATTATTTATTGTAGACTTGTATAGACTATGGCACCACATCTAGTGTCATTTTTTTTTCTCTCGGTAATAAATCCCCAGTGATTGTTGTACACATTTATTTTCTCAAATCTTAATAAATAAGTTTACTACCTAAATTGATGTTTATGTTAACATTTTTTTATTTTGATTACATTTCAAACATTTCAAGGCTTTAGAATCTAATCCAAATCAGCCTACAAAACCATGGTCACCGTACACTCTGTGACCGTGTAAAATGTCTGTCATACTTTGTGCATGGCCAAAGTAAATATTCGAAAATTCACTGACGAAATTCAGCTCCCTGGGTACACCTGAATATAACATCAACTCGGGATCACTGTGGACATGTGGAAACAAAGTTGCCTACAACGGCGATTTCATTAATTTAGCATGATGTTTGAGTTATGCAATGGACGCATTGTTTAATTGAAATGTAATATTGGAATAACATTTTACTAGTTTACAATTACTAGTGTGGACATTGTTAAATTCTGATCATTTTTTTCGCGCTTCGTAGTTAGAAAAATTTTATATCGTATGCTTTTGTTACATTTCCAGCAATAATCAACAATAATAATAAAAAGGTAGTGGTGAGTGTGCAGCGAACACATTTACATAGAAAGTTTCTCGTAAAGAAGATAGAATGTTAATATATTTTGTAGAACGATATAATGTTTTTATCAACTAGGTGGAGATTCGGTTCTGCCAGATATCGTTCCACGAAATGGGAGTGTTATGCAATTTTGTGTCTCAGAACGCGGACATTGTAGCTATGAATTACCGGGTATATGAGACCTAACATCGGTCGTCTCGGGGGATGGGCGCAGGGACCGTCTCGATCACTTCGAAATATAATGAATGGTATGTAGGTACGTATATGGGAGTCCGTGGCTCAGTGGTGTGGACTATACCTTCCTTCCCTTCAGATCGGAACCCCATTGAGCCACTGCAGGGAACCAATGTATTTTCGAATTTCCGAAATTATTTGTACGTTTATCCGACACTCATCCGGTGAAGGAAAACATCGTAAAGAAACCTGCGCGCGCCTAAAATAAAAATTTAAAGGTTGTGCGTGAATTCGGCCAACCCGCACTAAGCCCGCGTGAACGATTACGGCCTAAACACCCATGACAGGTAGGCTCGATGGGAGGTCTAATGAGATGAAAATGTATATATTGGGATCTTGATTACATTTTTGCTGGGTCATGGCCCAGACTCGCCATAGCTGTGTCAGTAAACCTAAGCCCTGTAGTGGGAAGTTTAACAAGAGCACCGTTACACCAACTCATTTAACCACGTACTCGCGTAATAATCACCTGAGTTTGTAAAACGTACCGCCATGTTGAAAAGTTAAATAAATTTTAAAAACCCCCTCATCCATATTCAATGTTTGAACGGATTATTTCCCAACACAATCTCCATCATTAGCAGGGGCCCTACGCAGATATGGGTCAGCATAATCAATGCATACGTGCTCGCAAACCACACAGATTTCATATCGCGTTTGAATTCGACATGCGGTTCTTGTGATTATTGTGGCACACTGTTTATTATGCTGACGTGAATTTATCATAGCGTACACAGAATTGATCATCATCATCAGGTCATATATGTCCCCACCGAGGGGCACGAGCGTACCAATATAGGTGGTATATGCCTTAGTCGTCCATGCGTCCATTAGTATTATTTATATTTAAAGTACGTAAAATACCTGTTTTACAGTATTTTAAAGGGATCACCTAAACGCCTCTTCTATCTCTCTTAAACTTTTCGCAGTCTACTGCTGGACATATGTCTCCCTCATTTTGCGCCAGATACCCCGGTCCTCCGCTTTTCTCATCCAGCCTCCACTGGACCTGTCGCAAATCAGTCCATCGGGTCGGAAGGCGTCCTACGCTACGCTTACCAAGACGCGGTCTGCACTCCACAACTCATCTGCTCCAACGGCCATCAGTTCTGCAATATACGTGACCAGCCCACTGCCGCTTCAACTGGGGCTCGGCTGCCGACATTAATACAATATTTGTGCTACAAAAAAGAGCTATTCGTTTTATCTACAACCTTAGACCACGTGACTCTCTTAAGGAACTTTTTAAAGAAATAAATATAATGACTGTAGCATCGCAATATATTTATGAAAATTTAATTTATGTTCGTATATAACACCTATAACCTTTAAAAAAAATTGTGATTCACACAATTTTAATACTAGGAATAAAACAAACTTGCTGTTCCCGACTTGAGACTACATAAAATAGGTAAATCTTTTATAGGAAGATGTATAAAGGTTTTTCAATAAGGTACCGCAAAATATTGTAGAGTTGCCCTTTCATATGTTTAAAGTTAGAATATTTATGTGATAAAAATCCGTGGTCTTAAACTGCTCAGCTATTTCAGTGTTTATGATATATTGTTACATTAAGGAATTTTTAAAAAGGCAACACTGTTGAGTTTTCTTGGGTGCTTCTTTCTCAACAGGCCAAACCACTGAAGCGCTTTTTTTCAAAGCATCAAAACTCATATTTTTAGTTTAGTATTTAAATCGTTTTTTATTATATTTTTGTATATTTCTTGACGTTCATAAGTGCTTTTTGTAAGCCTAATTTGAAATAAATGTTTTTAACTTTGACTTTGACTTTGAACTTGCCGATCCGGCGAGCTATGTTGATAACTTTAGTTCTTTTACGGATTAAATCATTTCTGATCTTATCCCTAAGAGAGACCATGAGCATAGCATAGCAACGCGCAATGGAGCGATCGATTGCGCGTTGAGTGACTGAACTTGTGAACCAATCCGCAGTCAGTATCCATGTCCAAAACCTAACAAAAGACCTAAACTTGACAACACCATATTCTACCAGAAGCCTCCGATCCAATATCTCATATTCTATTGTAATATTCAGGTGTAATGACCATTAATATGCTCGATCGATGACCATTTCAACTGTTCCGCATTGATTAGTGCTCGGATATTTAACCTCGATGTGCAATCACGTAATGCAATTTGAGATGCGTCGCATTACACGCGTGACCTATCAAAGATTGGACATGTCCGATGTTATATTCATCATCCTTTAACGTCCCACTGCAGGGCATAGGCCTTCCATCTCAGCATAGCCATGGGGAGATTGGGACCATGTGGGCTTTGACGACCCATTTGGTGTAGCGGTTGAGACGTCAACTGCAACACCAAGGGTTCCGGGTTCGATCCCCGGGCAGTACAAACATTTGTGTGCATGAACATGTCTGTTTGTAATGGTCTGGGTGTTTTCTATGTATAATATGTATTTATTTAGTACCCATAATACAGGCTTCACGCTTAACATGGGGCTAGATGGCGCTGTGTGAATGTCAGTGGATATTTATATTTATTTATTTAATGCGAATTAGTGGGTATTAACGACCACCATCGCCGGGACCGACGGCTTATCGTGCCCGCCGAAGCACGGACTCATGTTTCTTTTCGAACCATCACATGATTAAACCTGCAATGTCGTAAGCGGCTTGGGAAAAAGCACACAGATTCCCAGCGCGATACAAACTCACGATCCCCGGGTAACGCCGCGATCGAAGTTGAATTTGTACCCACTAGACCACGGTGGGATTGATTATTTACTTAAAACTTTCAAATATAACTATCATCATCAGTTCGTTAAACGTCCCCACCGAGGGGCACGAGCCTACCCGTATACGGTGTATATGCCTTAGTCGTCCACGCAGGCCCAGTGCGGATTGGACGACTTCACGCGTAACCTTTGAATCACTTCGCAGCGTGCGCAGGTTTCCTCACGATGTTTTCTTCACCTTAAGAGCGTCGGATAACGTACATTTATTTTTCGAAAATTCGACATCACATTGGTACGTGGCGGGATTTGAACCTCAGCCCTCCCGGTAGGAGGGCGACAGTCCACACTATTGAGCCGCCGACGCTCTATATATATATATATGAAAATGAAAAATGAAAATGAAAAGTGTTTATTCAGTTTAGGTCCTTAAAGAACACTTATGAATGTCAAATGAAGCTACCACTGGTTCGGGAGGTAGTTTTCCACTGAGAAGAAACCAGCAAGAAACTCAGTAGTTACTCTTTTCAAAAAAATTGTGTTGAATACAGATTCATTTGTAATCAAAATAATTATATAAAGCAAATTATATTTTCAATTTTTATCGTATTATGTATTGGTATAATCTACAAAAGTACTATTAAGCAGTTAAGTATTATATAAATTTAAATAGATGACAACAAAAAAAAACAAAAGTAGTGCAGGCGTGGAAATCAACATGTCCATGAGTTTTTATCATTTATATAATCTTCAACACTATAGTAAGCTTTTTTTATTAAAATAGACTTTACATGAGACTTAAACTTATGCAGGGGTAAATCAATTACATTTTGTGGTAGCTTATTAAATATTTTAATGCTTAATCCCACAAATGAGTTCCCAACCTTATGCAATCTAAGATTTGGAACGGCAAGTTTGTTGTGTTCCTAGTGTCAAACTATGATTATCTGACTTTTTTGAAAATACATGTAAATTTTTGTGTACATAGATGACGCAGTCTAGAATGTACTGAGACGGTAATGTTAAAATATATTTGTTTAAATAATTCCTTAGTGAGTCACGTGATTTAAGGCCGTATATGGCACGGATGGATCTTTTCTGCAATACAAAAATTGTTTGTAGATCAGCAGCAGACCCCCACAAAAGTAGACCATAAGACATCACGCTGTGAAAATAGCTAAAATACACAAGTCTTGCAGTCTCAATATCAGTGAGACTTCTTATCTTCCTTACAGCATATGCAGCGGAACTAAGCCTTCCTGCCAAAGCCGCAATATGGGGACCCCACTGCAATTTTGCGTCTAATTTTATACTACGTTCTAATTTTATAGTTCTTTAAGGAGTTGGTTATGGTCCTGTCGAAGTTCCTTTAATTCTTGCAGGGCTGTTTTAAGTTTCAATTCCAGTTCTTGTGAAGTGGCCTTCCGAGTCATCATTTTGGAGTATGCTCCACTACCAGTCATTTCTGAAAATATTACACAGGTGTACACAAAAGTTTAAGCTACAGCTTATTATAAGACACCACTGCTAAAGGAGAATATATTAAACCTTATTATTACTTTTAAATTAAATATTTTGAATGTTTTATGGTAAAGAAAAAAAATACTAATAATAAGTTAGTTAACCAATTATTGTTTTCCAAAACACCTTATTTTAGGTAAAGATATTTTAGGAAACAATTAATAAATAACTATTTAAATGATTAAGCAGCAGATATAATGATATTACTTTTAAAATAATCAAGTGGGTAGGTTTATTATAAATTTAATGATTACAAATAATGTAATTGTTATTAATATTTAGTGCTTATATTAACCATTTTATCTTTCACTTTGTTAAAGAAATATTATCTTAATTAATCAGCAGTTAATGCAAGAAATACGAATACAAGCAGTCAAAATTTATATCACCGTCGTTTTAAATAATAATTACCATCACTTAATAATATTGCCTAAGTGAATATGATGTTTCGTGTGAAAAGTATTATTTGTATGAGGCTAAACGTTGCTTAACATCAACTTTACTTCCACTTTATGTCAAGTAAAGAGAGCTACAACTATGCCTGTGTTCTGATATTGGACGATACTCGTGATAACGAGTGATGTGGAGTGTTGGTGTAGTATGTCGTGTTAAAATATTATTAAAAACTAGTACTCTCCTGGTTTTCACCGTAGAATCCTTCAATTTCGTTAAGTTGAAGTAGCCAAACCGTTGACTTTTTGAATTTCAGATTGAAGATTTTTCAGTTTCGTACGAAGTTGTTGCAAACACTTTCACAGGTTATTTAACACTCAAGATATTTGAATTAACTTGGTTTCTACATTAATTATACTAGTTAAACATTTATTTAAATTAATTACGGAGCTATAATTTGACAGCTGTCTTAGGCAAGTGTGCCAGCAAAAAAAGTATAATAAAACTAAGTATTAAAAAAAGTATAGTAAACTATTAAAAAAAAGTAAAGTAAAATATATATATATATATATAATATATAATATATATATAACTTTATTAGAAAAATTAAATCACCTTGATGTTATGACCTGAGGTTCATAGCAGATTATACGGGCCTTTTAAAGTATTACATTTTCCAATTGAATCAAACCTCATTAAACTTCAGTGTTTTAATTAATAATAATAATAAACCGTTTTTTTGTGTTTTCACACAGGAACATGCACATATAAAAAAAATCAACCATAAGTACTAATAAATAATTTAAAATTAAGTTACACAAATAAACAATGACACTAAATTAGTCGCCACTCAGCATAACACTCCCGTGAAACAGGAGTGTTATGCACTTTTGTGTTTCGGATGAGAGCACTGTAGCTAGTGAAATTACCGAGTATAAGAGACCTAACATCTGTTGTCTCGGGTGTAGGACGCGGTGCGGCATTGATGGACGATAATAACTGTCTATCAGTTGTTGGTCTCCTTTAATGCCGCTCTGTCATGGTCTGGCGTAGCACTTACCGTCAGGTGTTCATCCTGATCGTCTTGTACACTTACTAACATAAAAAAAAAGCTTATAATGTAGAGGTGCTGCAAGACCACTCTACCCTGTTCTTCCGTGGAAACCAGTACAATTACAAGAACATTAATTAATTGATGTTATTTCGTAATCTGCTACTTTATGTAATAAAAAAAGATCGCGCAATGAACCGGTGATCAATCTCCCAAGTTGGGCAACTCATTAAGTTAGGACCTGATAAGCTTGGTCTTAGCGTGCTGAAGTTCTAATGAAGCGAATAGTTTCAAAGCCATTGGTAACACGATCTCGTTATTTGTTTCAACTTCGTAATGGTCCACTTTTATTTTAAATCGAATTAGAAACTAATTGAAGCTTCTTTGATTTTGTTCTTCTTGTTAGTGGAATTTCTGTCTGGCCAAGTTCAAGGCTATACAGGCATGATGAAGACTTGTATAGATAATAAGAGTTTTTATTTCAAAAAAAATATTAATCAAGAAACTTTGACAATTTCTAAGTACCTTTATTTTTATTTGGCATGGTTGATATCTATCAAAAAAGCATTAAAACCTTAGTCAGCTTACCTGAGTCCTTTTGATTGTTTGATTTGAGCTAAAAAACCAATATTAATATTATTGTTTTTTGTTGTCTGTGTTATTTTATTCAATTGTATCTTTTCTTATTTGTTTTCCTCGTCATGTTCAAAGTTAAAGTTCATGGGTACTTCCACATGCGACCACTACTTTTCTACCGGTGAAATTTTGTCTACATTGTAACGATTTCTATAGACGTAATTGTTTAATTATAAGTTTAATATTTACCCTCTCAATAAATATATTTCTTTTTTATTACTAAAAATGCATATGTTAATATTTCATTCATCATCAGCTCATTAAACGTCCCCACCGAGGGCGAGCCTACCCGTATAGGGTGATTAGGCCTAAGTCGTCCACGCGGCCCAGTGCAGATTGGACGGATTGAATATAATTTTAAGTAATCCAAATGTATAGTAAAAGTAACTCTTTATAAAATTTATCAAGCTTTTATATTTTTAAAGTACGTAATTATTCTGTATATTACGTTTTATTTTTATTTTCTTATAGGCTTGTAAAACTTTGCATTAATACGTCTCTACGTATCAATGCAAAGTTTTACAAATCTATAAAACATTTCGAATTCATATTATTAGAGGTTAGAGGTTTATTCTTTATTATAAATCTTAAAAAAACTGATGTCTAACGACAAAATGTCTATATTACTGATATTACTAAGAAACTATCGTATAAAACTGTTTAGCAACCGCCATCGGTAAAGTTCACACCTTTGTCAAATGCGAATAGCAAGGAGCAGTGGGCAAGCAGTTGAACCAAAACGACATTGGTACGTGTTCTATTTTACTATTACGACGTTTGCTAGATGTTCAGCTGAGTAGGGTGGGGCAGGACATGAGCGAGGGCGTTTATAAATCGGCAATAGTTAAATAAAATTTATTTTTTATAATCGTAATTTACTGGGATGTTCATATTTATTTATTGCATTCCAGATGACATAGATGTTACATAAACAATTTACATAATATACTATCTAAACATCATATGGACCTTTACAGGCATAGCAACATGGAAGTCAGAGGCAGATATTTTACCATAATATATTAATTAATTTTCTCGTGTCTTATGTATTTAATTATAATCGGTTTTTTTTCTTTATCATTTAAATATTCATTTATTTCGTAATAGCACTTTTTATAAGAATTCTTTCAGAGTTCATAATTTTGGATATGAATCTTCTTTTATATAATTTGGTAAGTTATTGTAGATTTTTATAGACATAGGGTAAGGGCCAGAGCTATGCAAACTTAGAATTTGATTTTATTGGATTAAATTATTTTATATTGTGGACGATAATTTCTGGGGACGTCTACGGTTTTAGTATATAAATAGGGATTCTTTTTAATAAATTTACAGTTTTCTATATATAAATGCATGGAGGGTTAATATGTTTAAGTTTTTTAAAATGAGGTTTACAACTGTCTGTTTGTTTTATATTGTAAGGATTCGTATACATTTTTTTTGAAGTATAAATAGTCGTGTGAGTGGTACTGTTACCCAGAGAATTATACCATAGCTGAGCCACGCATATGCATAAGCATAGTATACTGTAATACTTGTATGCATGTTGGTGGATTGTTGGTTTCTCTTAAAGCATATATAAATTTGGATAATTTTGTTTTGACGGTTTCTATGTGGGCTTTCCAGTTAATATTTGAATCTATAACTATACTGTAGAAGGGGAAATTTATCGGTGTCGGATCCGCATATTAATCGGAAAATCAATTTTAAATCGTTGCCAACGCAAACTCGGTTCGACATGTGTGAATAGTTTCATACTGTCAATGGTGGCTTCGATTATTAGATTAAGGTGAAAATTCAAAATGCAGTATATTTTAAGCAAGTAAAGCGTTGACTACTAGTTTAAATTACATCATAGAGGAGGCGCTGACAGACTCTTTGAGCACAAATTGTTTGTATGTAAATGGTATTTATTTTTACTTACTTTCCAACCAAACAACAAATTTCATTTTATTTAAACATGGTAGATCTATGGTAAGACACGGTCTCCACTACAGAACTCGTCTACTCCAACGGCTAGCCTACGCACACATGAATCCTATGACTTAGAGTATCTGATCTGCAAAAGATGGGAACAAGGCGTCATTTCGTTTATGGTCGGCAGTTAGCACTTGCGATTGCGTCCGAGTGTCCCCGAGTGTCTCCGAATGGCTCCGAATGGCCCCGAGTATCCCCGAGTGGCCCCGAGCCGCTCTTCCCTTAACGTGCTCATCTCTCGATATCGTTCTTATAATCGTTTCAGATTAACCCTGTATTACTTTTAAGGGCGCTTTGTTGTTGTGTATAAACGTATAATGGTGATTGAATTCCGTTGGAATTATTTATGCTGGCAATGGGCTACATTAAAATGGAATTGGAAGACATTATACTTGCAGTTTTTAATTTTGTACGTTAATTAACATAAGAGTATTGTTTTAGATTATCATCAGCCGATTTAACGTCCCCACCGAGTCTACCCGTACGTGGGTGAATACAGGCCTTAGTTTTAGACTTAGACTTCATGCACAACCTTTGAATCGCTTTGCAGGCATGCGCAGGTTTCCTTAAGATGTTTTCCTTCACCGTAAGAGCGTCAGAAAACGTTCATATAATTTTAAAAATTCAAAATCACATTGGTATGTGGCGGGATTTGAACCTAGGTCACACCATTGACCGACACAAAACTTCACTTCAACTTCACTGAAGCGAACAGAAAAAGCATATTCACTCGTTTTTTGAATGCCACAACCATATGTTATTGAGATTAATATTACCCAAAGAGAAAACTGAAATCACCACCGTTTATCCTGACAGTCTCTAATAATCTTCCTTTAAAATGCTAATACAGTTTCATAGCCAAAATTAATGGCTATAATAGAACAAGTGGGCCATCACTAACGAGAGCTGCGAAGTATATTATGTCGTGGCGAACGGGGCACGTAATTGCACATAGGCCGGCCGAGTGTAGTGGGCGACGCACATAGGGTTACCAGGCGTAAGGATAAAGTCGGACAGTTAGGTTTTTTGATGGGTACTTCCACATTCAACCCCCAATTTTTCTACCGGTGAATATTTTTTCCAAATTGTTCCGATTTCTATTTTATATTCGACTGGCCAGTTTTTTAATTTCATATTCAACCGGCAGCTTGTTCCGCTTGCAACCAGTGAACAAAATAGGTACATAAGTACATAATTCGATCTTATTTTTATATTTTTTCAAATCTAGACCTCTTGTGTATGTATGGTCTCTTGGTACTTTTTCATCAATTTGATAAATGAAATGTAGTTATTTTTGTAAATAGCACTTGTAATCGTTTGTTTCGTCTACTAGTACTTTTTGAAATGACTTTCCATTATTCTGGGCTTATAAAATTTTAACTTATTGAGATAGACCACTTTCTAGGCGACCAAAAGTCATTATATTTTCCTTACTCTACAAGTTGCCAATTGAACGTGGTTTATTTTTTACTCACTAACATCCACCGTTAGAAAAATTGGTGGTTGAATGTGGAAGTTTCCTTTTTGATTGCTTTTTCGGCCAAAATTACGGTGCCTGTCGACCTGGCCAGCTTTTTAACATCTTTTTTTTCCCTTTATATCAAAAAACTATTTTATGATATGAAGTCAACGGATCTGTCAGTTTGCTTACCTCTACAGTTATACGCCTGACTATAAACGATGCCGTGATAAAGGAAAGTTATAATATTAGTAAGTCATTATTTTCCATCAACACTGCCCTGCGCCGATCACCGAGACGACAGATGTAATTTCTTATGCTTGGCAGTGGCGTGCACTCCATATATTCAAATAAGCAGTGCATACCATGTGCGTTCAGACAATCAGAAAAATCGCCAACATATTAAATGATTGCCAATTATTCTCTGCATATTTGAAACCATGGGCGTTCTGCTGTCATCAATTTGACAAAAATCAAAATTGTTTATTGTTTTTGTGATTGGTGTCACTAAGTTTGAATATCCTACTCATAATCTCTGTCCACGCCACAGATGCCCGGTAATTTCACTAGCTACAATGCCGTCATACCGAAACACAGAAGTTCAATATACTTATATTTCATGGGACGAAAGCTGGCACTGCCGTAGTACGTTAGACGAGTTAGTACCAAGTCTACCACTAGTCATGTGTCCCGCTTTACCTATATGTAAGGTGAAATTCGGCGGTTTGTCCGGCCATAATGTATGGACACCTGACAATTTTAGACGCACCTATACCTAGGCTTGTAGGCTATATGGAGTGGCCTTTACGAAACGAGGCTTTGACTAACGCTTGATAGAGTTACAATGGAGTAACTTAAACTGTGATATGAGGGATAAACGCGAAACAATATAAAATCGTCTGGCACTTGAACTCGAACTTAAAATATTTTTTATTCAAATAGATCTTTTCAATCAGTATTATTTATATTTTTAATGACTTTACTACAGGCTCGGAAAACTAGAAACTTGGAGAAAACCGGCAAGGAACTTGAAAGTCACTCTTTTCAACTTTGTTTTATTACAGCTTCAGACTTCTCTACAGCTCATTAAATGTCCTCTCTCTTCAATTTATCTTAGTCCACTGCTGGAAATAGGACTCTCCAATTCCGACAGATATCCGGTCCTCGCTTTCATCATCTCGCCTACACCATTAACCTTTCGGAAGTCGTTGGTCCATCGGGTTGGAGCGCTTCCTACGCTATGCATGCCGAGACGCGGTCTCCACTCCATATTTAATATAGAGTATAATTTTCTATTCATTTTTGTATTTCATTGTATACTTTTTCATTTATTTGGTTTATATTTACAATAATAATAAACTGTCGCAACCAATCGCGCGTTTGCATCGAATCCAAACGACAGTGCAGTGATCACACAGCATACTCAATGATATAGTCATTATGGTAATATAGTAATTTACTGAATAAATTCACTTAACTCACGAAAATGCCACTACGCTGAAGACATATTTTTCACATATCACAGTTTAAGTTACTCCATGTAACTCTATCAAGCGTTAGTCAAAGCTCGTTTCGTAAAGGCCACTCCATATAGCCTACAAGCCTAGGTACAGGTGCGTCTAAAATTGTCAGGTGTCCATACATTATGGTCGGACAGCCGAAATTCACCTTATATTTATGTAAAGCGGGACTCATGACTAGTGGTAGACTTGGTTCTAACTCGTCTAACGTACTACGGCAGAGCAGATATCGTCCCGAAAAATAAAAATGTTGAACTTTTGTGTTCGGAACGTTCGGTATGAGGGCATTGTAGCTAGTGAAATTACCGGGAATCTGTGGCGTGGACAGAAATTCTTTGCGCGCTCTACTTTTGTTTTAAGCGCACCTCCCATACGCTTTACAGTAAATTGTTATATATACAAAGGCCTCCCCTAATGATTTCCACGCGGACCGATCCATATAAGTTTTTATCCACATGTTACATGTCAGTTGTTAATAATTAAACTAGTGAATATTATCTAACAATAACAGTTCAACCGCCCTATTACCACAGCGCTCGGTCCTAGCCTCTAGTTGGTGCATCGTAGTGTGATTCATTTTCATTGACAGTCTTTTTGCTTATCCAGTCTACAACAGCGAGCTTTCCGTAGCCCCCCCCTCCCTCCTCAACGCTTTAAGCTGAGGCCAGAGTCCCACTCTGGGACGCTCTTAGGCTCGTTGTGTAAATTTTAAGGCTGTGAGCCATCTACGCTCGCCAATTGCCCGGTGAAGCTGTAAAGACAGCTGTAGTCAGTTGGAATAAAAAAGAAGTTTTCGCAAGTCCATCAGGCCGGAGTAAACGCGATCTCCATTCTAGAACTTGTCTTCTCCAGCGGCCATTCACCATTTCTGCAACGTACGTGACTAGCCCACCGTCACTTCAAATTTTAATTGTGAGCTATCCAAATGATATTCTGTATATATAAAGGTAGATACGCCAACCGTGTCAAAAACGAAACGCCAAAGATTGAAGCTTTTGTTTAGGTAAATGTACGCTCATTTGAAATATGTGAATGTGTGCTGTCGCTGCATTTAGAACACTTTTTTCATTTGTTTTGTGAACATATCACACGAATCTATACTTTTTACATCACTGGAGCTATCTACATGGTATTTTTCTTCGAATTTGTTACAAAACAATTCTAAGTCATAGCCAGTCCTTTTTTCTTACATCTGCGCAGTGTTAAAATTAATGAACGAGGACACAAGGCAACTTGACTAATGATATAATATGATATTTTCGCGACTCGCCCACCACCGAAGTTTGAACCCATTAATCAATCGGCCGATAGATGTCCGCGCCATGATTGATAACTGAATGTGGATTAATGTGGGACGCACTAATTACCGACCGGGATCACACGACAGTTACTCACGACGCAACCCTATGCGTAGTCTATTACATATAAATAAATTTAAGTGTCTGTTTGTAATATTGAAATAATCATAATTTTCTTCATGGATATGAATATACGGTACATATGCCAAAATATCATTTTTTTTTGTTTGTCAACACACACATGGCGAACACTTACTTTATAAATAAATCCAGAAAGTGTAATGATAATCTCTGAAATACATTATTACGTCACAAGGCAAGACAGATAACCGCAAAGGTATTTTTAAAAACTTCGCAAGAGCCACTTCCATAGTCGAAAAAAGAGTGGCCTTCTTCCCCCTCTGACTTTTAAAATATGGCATTCATTAAATTCAAAAGAATACATGATAAACAATACTACGAAACCGAACAACCAAATTTGGTTTCAACGAAATCTATTAAGTAGTTTGTAGTCTAATATTTGTAGTAATGTAGTATTTTATGCGTCATAAACGGTAAACCATTGTTTTCCCATACTCAATCTATAGTAGGTGCCTAAGTAGCGAGTCACTTGGTCGATTTCGATTCGCACTTCGGCCAAAATTTTTTATTTAAATTGTCTCTAGTTCTACCTTAATTATAAGTCATACTAACCATGGATCATTGTTAACCTGGAATGGAAATATAATATAATAATAATAATATTTTTTATTCAGCGGTTCCAAACACAGAAAGTAAGTAATTAACTTAAACAATTATAATCTCTATATTGTCTTACAAATTATCCACTTACACAAGTGGACCATTCTAACAAGGACCTTTTTCAAGCGCATCAGGGTGGATAACTGACTCTGTCGGACCTAATGAAAAAAATTTTCCGTGATATTGGATATTATTATTATTAAAGTATACAGGACAGTCACGACCCTCACCTGATGATGGTAAGTTATACATCTTACCATCACAGCATTGAAGGAGACTAATAACTGATTCTAAGTCCATATGTATATTTTGTCCATAATTTGGGAAGGCTGAGGCCTGTTGCTCAGTGTAAACTAACAAAGGTCTTAGAGATCTTTATTTATGCAACAATGTTAAAAAGTATTATCAAATCAAGATATATTATTATTTATTTAAAGACATTATTTTTCGTCAATGCCGTACTGCACCTGTCACTCGGTATTTTTTCTTGCTACATCGCGCTCATCTCAAAACACAAAATTGCATAAATATTTCTTGATCATACATGGGCAGATAAAGCGTCGGTGGCTTAATGGTGTGGACGGTCGCCTTCCTACCAGGAGGGCTGAGGTTCAAATCCCGACACGTACCAATGTGTTCTCGAATTTTCGAAAATATATGTACGTTATCCGACGTTCTTACGGTGAAGGAAACCCTCATGCACGCCTGCGAAGAGATTCGAAGGTTGTGCGTGAAGTCGTCCAATCCGCACTGGGCCCGCGTGGATGACTAAGGCCTAATCACCCTATACGGGTAGGCTCGTGCCCCTCGGTGGGAACGTTTAATGAGCTGATGATGATGACATGGGCAGATAAATGAGCGATTGATCAGATAGTTAATGAAATCGCCACCCATGGACAATTCTCACTCCCAACAAGTCAAAAGTGCGTTGCCAACCCTTAAATAAGAAAGGGAGAAGCCACTACGGGAAAGGTTATTTACCTAGAAGTCAATTAAAATTATTTTGTAATAAAACGATTTAGTAGCTGAAACACTATTTGCAATAGTTCGGATCTTTATCCGATAAACGTTTATGAATATTAAGGGTACTCATGTGGTCGCTCCACATGAGTACCCTTTCTTCATCTTTAATTAAAACTGGTGAATTTGGACTAGATTTTGTTGTATTTTATCAAAACACTTAATTATAATCCCACTTTACTTAGTATATGATTTTTGAATATAAACCTATACTTACTTATAAGTTACCGACATAGCCGCCGGATCAGCAAGTTGAAGTGGCAGTGGGCTGGTCACGTATGTTGCAGAACCGATGGCCGTTGGAGCAGACGAGTTCTGGAGTGGAGACCGCGTCTTGGCAAGCGTAGCGTAGGACGCCCTCCGGCCCGATGGACCGACGACTTGCGAAAGGTCGCTGGTGGCGGCTGGATGAGGAAAGCGGAGGACCGGGATATCTGGCGCAAAATGGGGGAGACCTATGTCCAGCAGTGGACTGCGATAGGTTGAATAGGAAACTTATAATATGTATTCGGGAAAGTTTGTGAATATTATCACCGATTGTTTAAAGCGCAAAACATTTTCAAGAAAATGATACTGCAAAAAGCGTAAAGCCGTATTTAGCGGCATCTATGATTTTCTGCTGGAAGTTATTGCGAAGGGGTGGTAGCCCTCGCAAACGTATTCATGGCGTTACCCTTACATTTAAATTTGCTTTATTGCTACTAAAGGGCGCTGCCAAATGTTATATTACACCTATATGTATTACGTGAAATCGACGTGTATACGAGAACATTTAAAATTTCGAATATATATGGGAAAAACGGTGAAGGAAAACATCGTGATTTCCTACGATGTTTTCCTTACCGCGAAGAGATTCAAAGGTTATGCATGAAGTTGGCCTATCGGCACTGGGCCCGCATGAGCCGGGGAGGCTCGTGCCCATCAGTAGGGACGTTTGATGGGCAGGTGATGATAATGATATGGGAAAAATACCTGTAGTCTTGAAAGTTTAAACATCGTTGTGTTGTCAACAAACTCGTAGCGTCATCTATGGGAAAGTAAGTCAACTGTTCAGGAATGCCGTCGGTACTTTTTGGGCAAAGCTCAACAAGTGATATCACTATAGTAAAGGCAGATGGCGGATATTATGTACTTTAATGCATTTGTTTTAGTTATTGCATTAGTAAATGAATATAAATACCCACTGACGTTAACACAGCGCCATCTAGCCCCAAACTAAGCATAAGCCTGTAATATGGGTACTTAACAACGGATTAAACATACTTGTTTACCTATTTTTAAATACATACATATCATACATAAAAACTCCCAGACTAATACAAATAGTTCGATTCTGTCGTATTTTTTTGCCACGTACGACAAAAGTGTGGAATGAACTTCCACAGGATACATTTCCAGAGCGATACGACCTGGCGTCCTTCAAAAAAAGAGCGTACACACATTTAAAGGGCCAGCAACGCATTTCTGGGACCTGAGGTCTTGCAAATATTTATGGGCGGCGGTGTCACTTACCATCGAACCGTATGCTCGTTTGCCTCCTGTTCAATAAAAAAAATAGACATATTGTTTATGCACACAAATTTTTGCAGCCCGGAAATCAAACCTTGGTGTAAAAGCTGACGTCTTAACCATTACCTAAACTATGATGGGTCGCCATGATAGACTGGAAAAAAAATTCAGACTGTAGCTCAAGATAATTGATAGTCATCATTGGGTGGACTGATTGCGTAATTACTATATACCATTTTAAACCGAATTCAAAAAAGGAGGTTACTCAATTCGACCGTATATATGCTTTGTGCTAAAGGAATCTTAGACAAAGCTTGTAACTAGACACCTTATGAGCAATTTGCTAAAATGCTGATGCTCGTTGTCTGTATTTAAAATTTTATGTCTTAGAGGAAGCGATTGTCTAGTGTGGAAGTGAAAGAAGGCTGAAGCGGAACACGCGTAGGAATGGACTATATTCAGTGATGTCAGACTTTAGTTTTAAGTAGAACATATTTAAAGGCTGTGCGTGTAGTCGGCCAATTCGCATTGGGCCCGCGTGGTCTGCTAAGACCTAATCATACAATACGGACAGGCTCTTGCCTTCAGTGTTGGTACTCCAGCCTTTATGACCTGATAATGAAGTTGATATCTGTAAAATAATCTTGACAATTTGATTTAGTGAATTCAATATTAAAATGTCTGAATTCTAGTTAAACTTATAAATATTTGGAATCAATGTCATTTACATTGCGTTCTACCCGTCGAATTCGAATGTACAATTTTCGAATCATGCAGTAATTTAAACTCAACTCTCAAATCACAACGCCACAAAAGTTATAAGATTAAAACAAAGTTTGTTAAATAAGCTAATATATTATGGCAGGAGTTGAGTCACTTTAAATAAGTGATTATTATTTTATTTTATTGGATTCGGATAACTTACAACATATTCACCATCATCATCAGCTCATTAAACGTCCCCACCGAGGGGCACGAGCCTACCCGTATAGGGTGATTAGGCCTTCGTCGTCCACGCGGGCCCAGTGCGGATTGGACGACTTCACACACAACCTTCGAATCTCTTCGCAGGTGTGCATGAAGGTTTCTTCACAATGTTTTCCTTCACCGTAAGAGCGTCGGATAACGTACAATATTTACCTAATTATCTAAAAAGAAAGATGGATCTGTTCGTTGACGGAAACCAATAAGGTACTAGTATCATAATTTCATTCAACACTGCAACTGACCAGAGGTTTCATTATCTATCACGGGGATACCATCACCTCTTAGAACTTTTGATTACTCCGTGCTTAGAACAGTATTACTAGGTATAATTAAAGTAAGCCCCTCAGGTAAGAGAACAGGTCGTCCCGTTTACATAATAATAAATAAATAAATATCCACTGATATTCACACAGCGCCAACTAGCCCCATATTAAGCGAGAAGCTTGTAGTTAGAGTACTAAACAACTGATGAACATACTTATATATATCTTTTATGTAAATACATACATATTATACATAGAAACACATAGACCATTACAAACAGACAGGTTCATGCCCACAAATATTTGTGGTGCCCGGGGATCGAACCCGGAACCCTTGATGTAGTAGCCAAAGTCTCGACCATTACACCATATGGTCGCAAAACATTAAAAGTATAATTTTAACATGATTACATGTATGTTTGTATGTAGACTCATCAGACACATATACGACATGAATTAAGAGCTTATCTCATAGCAACTGACCTAATATAATAGATACATTATACGTGAAAAGCTTTATTGAGATTAAATGAGCACATTCATATTGAAATGAGATTTTGCCATTTGTTTGACGTTAATCTATCTATCTAAATAACATCCTATTATAGAAGCCAGCAATAATCAACTGGGCAAACTGGGAAAAATCGCAAAATACTTTCAAGGTGTTGTCGATGCGGGATTCAAATCCCCAGATCACTTAATCTAAAAGTATCGTGGTAGCTTAATTTAACATTGATTAATGTCAAATCAGCATTTGTATGCATGAATATGTCTGTTTGTAATGGTCTGGATGTTTACTATGTATAATATGTATGTATTTAGAACAAAAAAATGTACGTTAGTATGTTTATCTGTGTTAAGTACCCATAATACAGGCTTCACGCCTAACTTGGGGCTAGATGGCGCTGTGTGAATGTTAGTGGATATTTATTTATATGACTTTATGATTTATTTCACACCACTAGACCACAGAAAGCAGTTTTTAGTTGCTATTAAAGAAAAACCATTTAAAATTTCAATAAGATAATTGCATACAACCGAATCAAAATGGTTAAAAAACTTGACCTTTTTAAGTTGACCATTCCAAAACGTCCGATCGTAAACAACGCAGAACAATTCTGGACAGCGTGCATTCATTACCCCGTATCAGTTCATTTCTCTTTGAAACCCGTTCGGGAGGATAAAAATCCGCCATTACCAAGTACCTGAATATAAATGCCGCCGGGTAAATTAAACCCGCCTTTGTTCACCAGTGAGAAATGATATGCGATTCTGTTTAAAATTAAGCCCGAGAAAAAAACCTGGGGGCACGATAAATAAATACTCTAACGACCACAAAGCCACATTTATGACAAAATGTATGGTTGGAAACGGTAAGCTACAAAATAAAAGTTTTCTGTTTACTCATATACTACAAATGCGTGTAACCTATTTGTAATACTTTTTATAGATCGTCATCAGCTCATCAAACGTACCCACCGAGGGGCACGAGCCTACCCGTATAGGGTGTTTAGGCCTTAGTCGTCCACGCGAGCCCAGTGCGGATTGGATGGCTTCACGCACAACCTTTGAATCTCTTCGCAGGCGTGCACAGGTTTCCTCACGATGTTTTCCTTCACCGTAAGAGCGTCGGATTACGTGCATATAATTTCGGAAATTCGAAATCACATTGGTACGTGACGGGATTTGAACCTTTTTCTTAGATACTCAAATTTGCTAAATTATTTTTAATGTCTTCAATTAATGATTTCATTCAATCAATTACAGCTTACTCACTCACAGTTATTTTAATGAGTAATGTATTGATTGAAAGCGGTTACATTTTCGTCACCAGTTCAGCCCCCCATTGACAAGCCAGACAACCTTATTATCTACTAGCTTTTGCCCGCGGCTTCGCTCGCATTAAATTCGGGATAACACATACATACGATTTCCCCTTCCTCCAACTTTGAAGGTTTCGGGGTCAATTTTATAATTTTTTTTAGCAAAAAATATGTTATAGTGAGCTAACCTTAAAAGATAGACATATGCTGTCGCGGACTTTTTTATAGACCATTAAAAGCAGAACAATACTCTCATATATGACTTTTGTGTAACTTTAACCGTTTACGCAGCGGAAGCTCCAAGTATGAAAAAATACCCCCGATTTTGAAACATTCTTCATTGCTGCTCCGCTTCTATTACTCGTAGCGTGATGATGTATATCCTATAGCCTTCCTCGATAAATAAGCTATCTAACACTGAAAGAATTTTTCAAATCGAACTAGTAGTTCCTGAGATTAGCGCGTTCAAACAAACAAACAAACTCTTCAGCTTTATATATTAGTATAGATTATGCCACACATTCAGAATATGTAATAAGAATTAATTCAATCTAATTCTCAAACTAATAAAAACTAATCTAAAGCTTGTAAAAATTACAAGGTTTGGATAATTGTTTTGATTAAAAGATCACAAAACGATATTAAAATTTTGAAATGAAGTATCTTCGTTTAATTTCTGTGCCCGTCACAAAGACCATTTTTCCCCGCTCACACAGATACTTGCCTTGACAACACCGGGGACTTAATATAAATCAAATAACACGATCACTAAAAACATCAAAAGACCTTCGGTAGCTTTTTAATTTATATCATTCGCCCACGGCACTGTATCCAGCAAATATTATTATATTTTTTCCTGTTTCGGCTAGGTGTGCCCGTTCGTCTTGAAATTTCATTATCTTCTTCCGGCTATCGAATGTTTCTTTGTTGTCTTCATTCGATATAACTGAGAGGACGTTTTTATTTTATTTTATCATTTCGACGAAATAATAGCTTGTGTATGACAAAAAGATAACTTCATAGCGGAATTTGTGTCGATGGTATTAAAGTTATGGGCATAAAGTTTTATTAAGTGGTAGACTCGTTACTGAGTCGTCTAGGAGGTACCGCATAGCCTGATATATCGTTCCGTGAAATGGAAGTGTTTTGCACTTCTGTATTTGGGGATGAGGGCACTGTAGTTAGTTAAATTACCGGGTATAAGAGATCTTACATCTGTTGTCTCGGGTGTCGGGCGCAGTGCAGTATTGATGGAGAAAGGTAACTGTTTATCAGTTGTTGGTCTCAATTGATGCCGCTCTGTCATGGTCAGGCATATAACTTCGTATGAGCGTCATGATCGTTCACATTCAAATAAAAAAAAAGTGCGAGTATGTAAAAAACCGATTTTTTATGGGATAGCGGGCAAACGAAAAGACATCTCATCAGATGGTAAATGACGCCAATAAATGAGTTATCCGGCCTTTTAGTTGGAATACAATCTCGTCTTGAAAGCTCTTCAGGTCGTATCGCTCACGGAACATTTCAGATGGTAACTGATTCCACAGGTTAAATTACCCCTGACGAATTACATGCTTAACTAACAAATGAAACAGAGCTCCTGTTTCGGAATAGTTACAAATGCAAGGAATTAAAGGAAAATATATACACATTTTTGTTTGGCTATTTAGCCCGACGACTGTTGCTTAGTAAGAACTCAAACTTTGGCCAAGTACTACTCGTATGGTAACGGACGCAAGGTATTCATCATCATCAGCTCATTTTACGTCTCCACCTTAATAGTCCACGCGGGCTCAGTGTGGATTGACCGACTTCACGCACAACCTTTGAATTTCTTCGTAGGCGTGCGAAGGTTTCCTCTCAATGGTTTCCTTCACCGAAAGATCGTCGGATATACATATAATTTTCGATAATTCGAAAACACATTGTTATGTGGCGGGATTTCAACCTGCCCCCTACATAGCGGAAGGCAGCAGTTCACACCAATGAGCCACACTGACGCAAGGTATTGTTTACACACAATTTTGCTATCTACCGATGGTTTCCTCAGCACTTACAATGTTAAGTTTTTTTTATATTACGAGTGTTAGTGTACAGGGCGGTCAAAACGCTCATCTGATGGTAAGTGATACACCTGATCATGACAGCGCGGCATTGAAGGAGACCAACAACTGATAGACAGTTAACATCCTCCATCAGTGCTGCACTGCGTCCACAGACATCAGAATATACATTAGACTGGACAAGCCGCCAAGTTTATAGGTAGTCCCAGTGTCGCAATTGCTTTTCGGTTCTGACCTGTGAAAAATTATTATATTTCTTGGAAAATTTACTGATTCATTGCGATGATGGCATGTTACAATTGCACAGGATGGCATTTTGGAAATAAACGGTAATTTCTTCTAATATTCGTGCATCTTGACTCGTCTCACAGAGCGTAAACTATAGCCAGTGTATGCTCGTTGAGCTTACAGTTGTCGCACTTTAAACGCGGCTTGCCCCATCTCCTGTATTGCGAAATCTGTGACTGCGTCGGACACCGTCCTGTACACTATAACATTGTAAAGTGTAATGTACACTTGACCACCATTAAATAAATTATTCTGGCTTAAAATAATTTCATTAATTCCATGAATAAATGAGGTTACCGAAAATTTAAACCTGTTGTAGTTTTTTTTACCTATCATCTTTAGTACCACGGAATCATCTTTAGTTTCGGACAATCAGGTGATTCAGTTGTATCTTTACTATACTAGGAAAACCCCACGTTATTAGAGCCCATGAATGTCCAGGCCGTGTAGCCTAACGCTGTACCTTCTAGAAAAAGGAGGCCGTCAACCAATGTATTCAAGAGTGGCTTAGTATACTAGTAAGCTATTTGACGACCCATTTGGTGTAGCGGTTGAGACGTCGGCTGCTACACCAAGGGTTCCGGGTTCGATCTCCGGGCATTGCAAACATTTGTGTCCATGAACGTTATGGGCTGGGTGTTTTCTATATATAATATGTATGTATTTACAAAAAAAATGTATTTAAGTATGTTTATCCGTTGTTTAGTACCCATAATACAGGCTTCGCTTAACTTGGGGCTAGATGGCGCTGTGTGAATGTCTGTGGATATTTATTTATTTATAAAAAAACCTATGACAACATTAGAAATCGTAAGTAGTAAATTTTTATATTTGCTGCCATATATATTGTTACGAATTGACGTAATTAAAATGTCATTGAATATGGCGGCTAATATGTGACGTCAGACCACAGACAGTCCATAGAGTATGACATGCAAATTGTCAAATAGCAAAGAGTCTAGTATGTTCTAGATAATTCGCGAACTATGTAGAATGACGTCAATGCTTCGAGCTCAGCGGCCGGACAGGTATATAAGGCGGGCCGACGGGTGCGCCGGGAGTCTTGTGTTCTACTCAAGAGCGAACGAAGAGCGAAATACCTGCGACTACAAGGAAGAAGCGAGTGATACAGCGATATCTAAGGGATCGTCGAGTGTGATATAACAGTGTGAAGAGTTAACGAGTGATTATTACGTGTGTGTGCGGAAAGTGTTGTGTTATAGTGTGCAGTGTTAATTACGGATTTTAGTGCGTGCGTTAATTGATTAATTAGTACGAGTGTAAGTGTAATAAGTGTTGTGTGTGATTAATATTGGTTTATTAATAAAGTGTGTTACCGTGTTATTCTTCGTGTTTGGCAATAATTTATCCGGAACCCCCAGCTCGTAACAATATTATAATTTTAATATACCATTTCTTATCAAAATAAGAATACATTTCTAAAGGCATACCTTAAAATGCCCTAAAAAGTCCTATCAGACTTTATAATAAGATAAGATCATAATTCAAACAATCTGATGCTTGGTTATTTTCATCCAATATCTACGCCACTACACCAAAGAGCCCAATGATAAAAACAAAAGACATTTTTAATCTCGACATCCCAAAAACGCCTTTCATTTTGAGCATAAACGCGAACGGACTAATAAAACCGTGTTGATTTCCCAATTCTCCGAATCTTTAGTGCTGTGAACAAAAGAGGTCTCAGTTCAAACGTTGCAAACTTTTTAATCACAGGGGGCAAATATCCGCGAGGTGGCGCCACTGAGATTACGGGCACGACACTGGCGTGAATAGGGCTGGAGACAAAGGGATGTCGACACAAAGCTCCTATTTGAACTTTGGACTAAGCTAGCAGGGTATGAACACATTTAATTATGTAATGAAGATTATTCTACTTTTTGCTACACCATTAACTTGTCAAATTTTGACTTG
The DNA here is from genome assembly GCA_019425675.1 of Leucinodes orbonalis. Lineage (NCBI taxonomy): Eukaryota > Metazoa > Arthropoda > Insecta > Lepidoptera > Crambidae > Leucinodes > Leucinodes orbonalis. The sequence continues at coordinate 26,600 of PQWD01004595.1, forward strand.
AAAGTAGTTTCGTGTTTAATTTCTAGTTATTTTTATTTGGGGCAAATATTTAATATGACTTAATTCCTGTATGTGCGACCTGCAACGTGATGAAAGAAAATTAATATTGATAAATGATTTGATTTAAACAAATTATTTAATAAGCTATGTACTAGGTAGAATGGCCTTAAGTTTCCGGTCACACAAACATTGAATCAACTCAAATTTGATTGATCAAATCAAGTTTCAATTATATTTTAAAATAGCTTTACAATAGTAGTTCTCTGACGGCTTTCCTGTAACTTTTCCGTCTCAGTGACAGCAGACGTCTACCTATTTATTTAAATTGTTGCACTAATTTCATTGTTTGAAAAAATATATAATACGCAATATTGATAACATCACAGATTTCCCAATACAGGATGGGGCAAGCCGCGTTTTTAAGTGCGACAAATGTAAGCTCAACGAGCATACACTGGCTGCCAGTTTACGCTCTGTGAGACGAGTCAAGGCGCACGAATATTAGAAGAAATTACCGTTTTTTCCCAAAATGCCATCCTGTGCAATTGTAACATGCCATCATCGCAATGAATCAGTAAATTTACCAAGAAATGTAATAACTTTTCACAGGTAAGAACCGAAAAGAAATTGCGACACTGGGACTGCCTATAAACTTGGCGGCTTGTCCAGTCTAATTGTATATTCAGATGTCTGTGGATAACATTAATCTAGCTTGAGGCTACATTTATGAAGTACTTCCATAGCATGGATTACGGACTAGTATACTATCTAGTTATGAAACATGCTTACAACAAAGCCTTAAATCCTGAAGGCTGCATACAAAGACGAGCTTAAGGCTTAATTTGAAACTATCTATGAAATTGCATTGGCATTGTGTTGGATGCATCTAGAGACTAATAAATCAGCTGCAACGCCGGATTAGCAGTAGGCACAAAAGTTAAAAACAAACCTCATGAAGAAATATTGTAAGTACGTATAGAACAACAATTTAGTAATGAAAATCATCATCATCAGCTCATTATACGTCCCCACCGAGGGGCACGAGCATACCCTTATAGGGTGTACAGACTTGAGTCGTCCATGCAGGCCTAATGCGGATTGACCGACTTCACGCACAACCTTTGAATTTCTTCGTAGGCGTGCGCAGATATCCCCACGATGTTTCCCTTTACCGTAAGAGTATCGGATAAACGTATATATAATTTCGATATTATATATACGTTTATCTTATATTGCTAAGAAAATTGCAGGCTGAATCCCCTGGGCGGTAACAACAATCTCTTAAATCAGTAATGATACATCAGCAATTTTGTACCAGAAAAGACGAAGTAATATTATTGTAACACTGTTTTAAGAGACGGCGGTAACCCCCCTGATGGTTAAATTACCCAAAAAGAAAGATGATTTCGTGCTTAAGGGGGCACGTCAAGTTGTTCCCGGTTACAATCTTAAAGATGGTTCCATAACACCTACCAACCGCATTGGGCCCGAGTGGTGGGTTACAGCCCAATCTGCCCATGGCTATGCTGTACGGGAAGGCCTGTTTCATGCTGATAATAATATTAAAATTAATGTAAACTTATGCTACTGACCACAGACATCCGAATATACAATTAGACTGGATAAGCCGCCAAGTTTATAGGCAGTCCCAGTGTCGCAATTTCTTTTCGGTTCTTACCTGTGAAATGTTATTATATTTCTTGGTAAATTTACTTATTCATTGCGATGATGGCATGTTACAATTGCACAGGATGACATTTTGGAAAAAAACGGTAATTTCTTCTAATATTGGTGCGTCTGACTCTCACAGAGCGTAAACGGCAGCCAGTGTATGCTCGTTGAGCTTACATTTGTCGACTTTAAA